>MU281401.1:0-34812 GCA_022385595.1 Xylaria palmicola
GCCCCCGCCAAGAGCCCATGGGTTTTCATGGGCCCCCGCCAAGAACCCATGGGTTTCCTTGGGCCCCCATGGGTTGGGTTTTAGGAAACCCTAGGTTAAACTGGTAAAAAGTTGTTTAATTAGACTAAAAAATACTGTAGAACGGATAGAATGTATGTATAAAAAAGAGTGGTCAATTAAACTATCTTGCTAATGGGCTAAGCTTATATGTTGATCTTAGGCATCTTCTTGATTTTATTGTTCTTGCTAATAATCTTAAACAAGTCAAGTCCCCTGATTAGAAGCGAAAAATGGGCACTCACTTAGATCCCTACGTGATGCCAACCTTGTATTAGCTAATTCTGTATCCCCTGTGTCAATAAGAAAGAGCGCAATAAAGGATAGAACAATAAACATTCTACAACGATGAAAAGCAAAAGGAACTATCTAAGATTTGATTCACCGTTGTCTGCTAACTTGCCTAGAATACAGCTTGTGACTCCGCGCCTTTCCAACTCCTCGTTATATGCCCGAGTTGTGGCTATATCCTCCTCTGTAAACTTCCTAGGAATATTCTCCGCATCAGGGTGGAACATATCCCAACGGGATATATTGCGGCCGTCGGCGGTGAGCAATCTCTCGGGCATCTGTAGCCCATCGTAATATTCTCTAATCTGGGTTGGGTTGAGGCCAACTGCATCAAGAACATTCCGTTCGTTGTCAAAAGTACGAAGCACACCATCGTAGCCCAACGCACTTATGCCATGTCCGTCTGGATCCTTCTTCATCGATCTTTTTATGTCGCGCAGAGACATGTCATCGCCTGCAGGTTGTCGGTCTGCGACGGCTTGGGGCATGGTCGGGTTCTGGAGTTGATTAATTGAATGGTTAGCATACTGACAAATAAGAGAGTTCGAGGAGCACTTGCTAGCAGTTTGTCCGCCATATTGCCAGCGAGTTGATGCAAGTAATAATGGCGCGGCTTGAAGATTTCGAGCAAGAATTACGTTTTCCAAATGCGGGGTATGTGATGGGGCAGCTGTAGGGGAGCATGTGAAGCATGTAGTGATAGCAGAAGTGGTCGGATTAAAGGTAACTAGGCACCGGAGGTGCGGGCGGTGCAGTGCGCAGATGAGAGTAACGAAAGGTTAGAGCGTCGAAAGGTTGTGCTGCTGAAGGCTGACGGCAACTTTGAAAATGGCAGAGATTCCCGCGGATGGCTCGAGTAGGGCGTGGCGGGAGACACTGAGACAGCACCAGGTCCAGGCCAATCTCGCTCTTGCAATCGACAAATCAACTTTTTTCTTCTCGATGAAACCAAAAAGTGAAGTACCACTGTCTCTATTGAGCCTTATATTCACCCCCTGGCTCAATAGCCTAGGAGCCTGGGCTCTTTAGTAACAGTGCTTTTTGTATTTTGGCAGTAGATTTGGCTCCGACAACGAGTTGGACGAGGGACAAGGCGAGGGTACGCACAGTCGTCTTTCAGTAGTACCCCAAAAGTTCCACTGTTTGGTCCGTTGGTCCTCAAGCATGTACGTCGAACAACTAACAACAACGTCGAACAACTAACAACAACGCCGAACAACCAACAACAACGCCAGAGACGATTCGGAATCGTCCCACTAATGTGACTGGTAGAAGGAAACCATGAATCACGGGGATCGTTGCGCTGTTCCGTACGAGACGCAGCCACTCTGACCAACATGCAGTTGCTTTAACAAGGATTCAGCAGCCAACAACGCCAGAGACGATTCGGAATCGTCGTGTATCGTGGAAGCATGCCGCCCGACGATGAGGCCCAGATGGCAAGGTCCGAACGGGATCACGAATTGATCAATATAAGTAGAGCAGCCTTCTCCTACCCGCTGAACGACAAGAGAGCGGAGCCATTAAACCAATCCTCAATGCTCACACTTTCTTCGTTATCCTGCCAAAGATAACATATTGCCCAACATGCAAGCCAACCTCTTCAAAATCCTCGCTATCGCTGCCGCGTTTTCGACGGTGCAGTCCGCCCCAGTAGAGACTGCTGAGGGCCAGGTCACCCAGGGACAGGTCAACGGAACTCAGGCCAATGAGGCTCACACAAACGAGGCTCACACCAACGAGGCTCATGTCGATGATGGAGTACGTGCTCTGCTTCAGCGTTTACAAAAACTCATATAATGCTTTCTATCGCTTCTCCGAAGACTAACACCAAAGATCCGTCTTCTTAGGTCTAGCAAATCTGCTATAGGGAGGAAGCTCCTCATATCAGCACAAGAGAGAGGGAGGGAGATGTTTTCGCGCGGTCTTGCAGGGATTATTCCTGCTACGCAGACTATCAGTGTATCCAATGGGGATGTATTGAATGCAACCTTTACATTGACGCGTGTGGCGACTCATACACGCGATGCTATTAGCGTATGGCCGAAGGATTCATTACCATGGAGGAGAAGCATGGACATGGGTATGGCATAATCCGCGGTACAACCTCGATCTATTAAACAATTATGCCAGAGCTGGAAACTGTTGTTTGTGCATTGTGTTACATCGATCAAAATGGCCGACCTAGATGCCCCGGCCGGGTAACATAAGCTTAAGGTATATTGTGTATTACTGTCTTGGGACTTGCTCACTCTAGAGAGGACCTCGTCAACACATTGTCCAAAGAGTAAGAGTGCAATCATACCCGAAGATACTACATAGCTATTCCACTGCTACGATAAATGATATTTTCTTCCTTTAATGCATTCTTGGTAACTAGTTTATTAAGAATGCAATGTATATCGTGTTTCGCGATGTGCTTAGCTATACCATGGCACGTTTCGAAACCTTTCTAATCAAATTTCGTCTTCCTTCCCATCAGAATATTGGCACATTAGGTCGGAGTCAGCTTCCCATGGTGTTGCACAAGCTTCAGCGCCGCTGTAGCGTACTCCGTAAAGTCTGCCATCTGTAAGATGTTACCCGCCTCACAGTTGTCGCAATTAGCGTCGCATTTCGCCCTAGGAAACGATTCTCCAAAGTAGCGAAGGATTTCGACTCGGCGGCAATCCGTCTGGTTGTTGCAAAAGGCGATGACCTTTTCCAAAAGGTTCCCCTACTGTGCCTTCTGTTTTTAACTGCCGTCACCATCGTTAATCAGTCAAATCACGCACTAGACTCTAGTGCGATCAAAACTGTACAAATAGGACTGCGGACAAAGAAGCTTTGGACCAGTACGGCTTGGACCAGTACGAGGTTTGGTACGATATGTAGACACGGGGTTCAGACGACGGACCAGTACGGCATTCGATCTAATACAGCTATCGGCGTCGTGCTAGCCCGAGGCCGTACTGGTACAGACTTGGAAAACCCAGCACGAGGACCCTGTGCTGATACGATATCTGGAGGAGGAGGAGGAGGAGGAGTGTATTAACGTCTAGCCTACGATATCTGGACTTGGGACCAATACGGCCTGGACCAGTACGGCTGTGGACTCCGTACTAGTACGTCCTCGGACTGGTACGTGCTCGCACTACGGACTAGTACGAGATTTGGACCAGTACAGCAGGACAGGGCTCAGGCTCAGGCTAAAAGCGGCGTGGCTCAGGTTGGATTCCCATTCCGATTCGGGATGGTAAAACCTATCTCAGAGGTACCTACCTAACCTAGGTAAGTAGGTGCCTAAGTAGGTAGGTGAGTCTGGCGTGATTGACTGAACTTCCATAGGTACTTGGGGTAGGTATTCATGCCAATTTACATGTATTTCGCGAGATGATTACACCATTGAAGTTACACGGTTAGATATGTCTCCGCTATGGCTCATTAAACATGTCTGCCTGGCGCCGTTGCCGTCCCGTCCCGTCCCGTCCCCACATGCTAACAGTACCTACTAAATAGGTGCCTCCGTATGTGCGTTGTCAGCCCGTGGTTCTTCCCTTTTTCTTATCGGCCAAACTTACTAAGGGGTATGGGGTGTCGACGATATCCAGGCAGACATTAAGCCCAGGTGAGAACAAACAATAGTGCGCTGTTGGTCGCGGTGACTTATCTTCATAATCATATGTTTGCTACCTACATACCAAGTATGGAGTACATACTGATAAAATAGAGTTGGTAGAATGCGGGTGCAGCTAAGCAGCCTGGTAAGGTTGTCTGCAGTAACTGTTTGAAGCGCTATTACCCTTACTATAGTAGACACGGTGTAAGTTACCAAATAGCCATCATAAACTACCTAAGTAGCTGCCAGTTGGTTCCCTAGTGCAATGTGTCTGAAATCCATCTGTGGTCATGCAGTTGCATTGACTTTACATAGGTAGGACATCATACATCATGCGACAGTTGCTTTGCGTCGGGCTTAATCTTTTGGCAGGTAACTACCTCATCTCACAGCTGAGTTCTCACTCTCCGCCTCATCAAAATCGTCTTGGTCCAAGTAGATCAATCCAATGTGCATGATCCCCATCATCGCCACATCAAGCAACTACGCCCACTCGTCGGAAGAGCCCCCAGATGACGTCTACCGGGACTGCCGATAAATCATAATTTTGGTCGTGCTCACCCGCCGTTATCGGGCTAGGACCTTGGTATACAGATACTGTGAGACACATTTACAGACGGTACGTTTTATAGGCTTAAAGCCTTCAACGCGCATCATGCCCCCAAGAGCCCACTCGTCATCATGTGAGGATGAGATCACCTATATCCTCCAGTGGTTTAGACATGCTATCATAAACCGTTGAATTGTTACACAGCTGATAGCGACTTATACGAAAACGAAGCGAATGAAACACTAGTCATCTTATGAGAAGCCCCCGGGCTGCTTCTGCAAGTAGCGCCGTAGAAAGCACAGCGCTGCGCAGCCCGAGACCGTGCCACCGACTCGATCGTGGTAGCACGGGTGAGTTTTTGCGAGGTGATTACATCTGACGAAAGTGATAATACATTGTCCTGCCTGGTGATATGAGTGTGATGAGCAGTCGTGTCTCATGATGGAGCAGATCACGTCGATGGTTGGACGCTAGTCGACTGAATGTAAGTGGAACTGCTAGTGATAGCAAGATGCTTCTCCTGCGAGCTTACGAAACTGACAAAGATACCATGTATCATAGTGGATTGCTTTTGACAAGTCGTTAGTCTTGTGTGCGGAATAGTCATTCTGCTGTTTACGAGGATCGGTTTAACGTAGATCACTGCCTGCTCACCAGTCTGTGGGACCGTGGCTTATACATAGCGTACTAATGCTGCTGAAAAATTGTATTCTCGTTTGATATTGGTGGGCCACTTCATAGATGGGAAGGGTAAACTTCAATCATCACCAAGTATTTTGTTAGGTACTTATTTCACAGACATGATGATGGACTGCCAGGTCTGGGCACTGCCCACGATAAGCGTACTTTTAAGGTTATAGAAGAGAGGTAACTTAGCTACCAGCCTAATCCGCACACTGGGCTCTCTCCGTCTACCAAAGTACCACCTATGGAACATAGTATTTACGACGATGACGTTTGATGTTGAATCTGATAGCGGATTGTCAGCATACCTCCAATTATTGTATAAGCGTGCTGCTCAGGACTGCATGCGAAGACAGAGACAGATAGGGTAGCGTACCTTGCCGTGCCAGCCACATGCGTAGGGTACGTAGCTGTCACGCAGCTGTCAGGTCAGGCACTGCAGTAAAATGTGCGTGAGTATATGTCTCTGACGATCCGATCCCCAAGCCCCACTACCCAAACCTACGTGTACCAATCTTTTTCCCCTGCGAAAGGGGTTCTGTTCCGATCACCAGAACTGTTCTATCACGAACGAGACACAATTGTCAATGGCAAGACGAGTGGTACAGGGATGAGCACCCGACATCGGGCCCCGCGATGACCGACTCGAGTTCCCGCGCCCCGCTATAAAGGTCGCTGCCGCACCACCACGATAGCCTAGCTAGCCCCGAGAGTCTTGCACCCGTCTTTCACACCGACCATATAACATCATCGACACCGTCGCCACGGCCACCGTTGTTATCACCATACGCACAGCCATACGCACCATGCCCAGCGCAGCGCCCCTCGACTGGGGCAGCCCGACCGCGGCCAATGGCTTCTACAACGGCCACAATGGCCACAATGGCCGCAGCAGCGCCCACTCCTCTCGCACGCCCTCCCTCTCCGGCCTCTCCCTCACCGAGTACAGCGCCAATCCGACACCCGCCTCCGAGGCCACCTTGAGCCATGTAGCTGACATCGTCCCTCCCGAGTTCATCCTGCCCAATGGCCATCCCGACGTGCGTCACGGCTCACCCCGCTTCCTCGGTACACACCCTGGCTGACTGACTGGCAATTCTTTTGCAGTACCTGCGCCTGATCCTGACCTCCCGTGTCTACGAAGCCTGCAAGGAGACCTCCCTGACCCCCGCCGTCAACCTGTCCAACCGGCTCGAGTGCAACGTGCTGCTCAAGAGGGAGGACGAGCAGCCCGTCTTCAGCTTCAAGCTGCGGGGCGCCTACAACAAGATGGCACATCTCGACCGCGAGGTCAGCTGGAAGGGCGTCGTGGCCTGCAGCGCCGGCAACCATGCCCAGGGCGTCGCCTATTCCGCCCGCCTGCTCAAGATCCCCGCCACCATCGTCATGCCCCAGGGCACGCCCAGCATCAAGCATAAGAACGTCTCGAGGATGGGTGGCTGCGTCGTGCTGCACGGCTCGGACTTTGACGCCGCCAAGGAGGAATGCGCGAGGCTGGAAGAACAGCACGGACTCATCAACATCCCGCCCTTCGACGACCCCTATGTCATTGCCGGCCAGGGCACCATCGGTATGGAGCTCTTGCGCCAGACCAACATCAACAAGCTGGAGGCCATCTTCTGCTGCATAGGTGGCGGTGGCCTTATCGCCGGCATCGGCGTCTACGTCAAGAGGATAGCACCCCATGTCAAGATTATCGGTGTCGAGACCGAGGACGCAAACGCCATGGTCCAATCACTGCAGCTGGGCAAGCGAGTCGTGCTCAAGGAAGTGGGGCTCTTTGCCGACGGAGCAGCGGTGAAGACGGTGGGTGAGGAGACGTTCCGCATATGCCAAGAGGTTGTCGACGACATCATCCAGGTCAACACGGACGAGACGTGTGCCGCCATCAAAGACGTCTTCGAGGACACCCGCTCTATCGTAGAGCCGGCGGGTGCCTTGTCATTGGCAGGCTTGAAGAAATGGGTGGCCGCCAATCCCTCGAGCGATCCGTCCCGTAACGTCATTGCCATCACGAGTGGCGCCAACATGAACTTTGACCGACTACGCTTCGTCGCCGAGCGTGCCGCTCTGGGTGAGGGCAAGGAGGCCCTGCTGTGCGTGAGCATCCCAGAGCAGCCCGGTTCCTTTGCCAAACTAATCAACAACGTCATGCCGCTCGCCGTCACAGAGTTCTCGTACCGCTATGCGACGGACGAGGTGGCCAATATCCTGATGGGTATCTCTCTGCCGGCGGCGACCGACCGGGTGAGTGAGCTCCAGTCGTTCATGGACCGCATCACGGCGGCCGGGATGACGGTGACGGACCTCTCAGGCGACGAGCTGGCTAAATCTCACATCCGGTATCTCGTGGGTGGGCGATCTAACGTCCCCGACGAACGCCTATACATGTTTAACTTTCCCGAAAGGCCCGGCGCCCTAGAGAAGTTCCTCCAGACCCTGCAGCTCAAGTTCAACATCAGCCTATTCCAGTATCGCAACGGTGGGAGCGATATGGGCAAGGTGTTGACGGGTATCCAGTGCCCGGCCGACGAGGTGGCTGACCTCGAGAGGGCGCTCAAGAAGATCGGATATCCCTGGGAAGACTGCACCCACAGCCGGGTTTTCGAGACATTCCTTCGAAGTTGAAAATCATAGACTCGGGTAGGGGGATACAATTCAAGTAGAGGGCACGGACATGATTGAACTTAAAAAGGGCTTGGGAAAAGTCACGGCGTTGGGGGAGCATCGGGGCGTTCTGACACACACCATCGGCATTAAGCATATCGTCGTCGCGGGGGACGGGGAAAGCCCCTCGTGCCACACCGTGTTGATGGCGAGTTTTTAGTATGAAGCATTGTGAGTAGCAGCAGTAAATTGCAAGTTTATAGAGGTGTGCGATTTATTGCTAGTATAATACAGTCAATTAGCCTTTCTACCCTGGACTATGCTTATATTTAGACGTCTTACCTGCCTACTTAAGGTAGGTAAATTGTGTGCCAATGCTTAGACACTTCTTGTATTTACCCCCGGCGTTCGAGAATCTGCTCTGCCAAATACAGGCATAATAAAAATGTCTCTTCTTTTACAAGGGGAAATCGAGCAGATAATAGCATGAATAATCACGGCTTATAAGTGCAGTATTGGAGAGTGCCAACCGGTCAATAATGCAAAGCTCGTACTAAGTGAGCACCTATGAGCCCTGGAGGTTACCTGTAGAGTCAGTGGTGGCGACCCACTTTTCCCAGGCCAGGTCTGGCGTGGATCTTTGATTTTCTACTCTCAACACCAACACCACAGCATCCACACCCACGAGCCATTCATCGGCAGGCGAACGGCTACCACGCCTCCATAGAACATGCCGGCGTCGCTCCTCTCCTCACTCAGGGCGCTGTCCCTCCGCGCGAAACCTGCATCTCGTGTACCGATGACAGTATGTCAACGGCGGCCCACGGCCCGATCCATCTCCCAGATCGCTCTCGCTCCGACTCGAGCCCAGAGAACGGCAATTGCGCGGCCTGCCATGATGATACCGGCGATGCGGGCGCAGCAGCAGACGAGAGGGATGAAGGTGCAGAGCTCCGTCAAGAAGCGCTGTGAACATTGCAAGGTCAGTCAGCTCCATAGGCCCTGACTTGTCATTGGGACACGACTAGTCCATGTTCGCCGCACCGCACGCCGCATCCGAGAACATAGAATATATCGTAATACAGTGTAGTACGGTGTTTACGGACGAGAGACCGCTGACCCGTGCGTGCTGGCAGGTTGTGCGGAGGAAAGCAGGCAAGCGACACCGAGGCTACCTCTACATCATTTGCAGCGCGAACCCGAGGCATAAGCAACGCCAGGGCTAAGGCGACGGCGGACGACTCAACTCATTATATTGAACGGGGCAACAGGCTACGTGGCTGGGGGGTATTACTACGACGAACAACCTTCCTCAAAAAGAGCTCAGCTGGCCGAATCCCATTCCGCGAATTGTATTATTACTATGGCCGATCTAATGCATGGGAAGCGCAGGCCGGGAGGGGATTTGTACAGATAGACAACGGTGTGAAACAGGCGTTCAGGCACCGCAGCAGCCTGGGGCAGACGTGTAGGTGGCGGACGCCGACGGGAAGCCAGGCAACACGTACAGAGGAAAAGAGCTCCGAGAGACGCGAACGGCCCACGACGACCAGGTTGGGTGGGTGGGTAGATGGAGTTAGCCGAATAGAGTACTTAGTTAGTTTACATGCCGCCAATATACCGCTCCATGCTCTCCCACTCGGTCTTGCCCGTGGACAGGAGGTAGCGTATGTGATCCAGGTCGGTGACGCCGCGGTGGCGCTCGAACTCGGCGCGCGCGAAGCCGCGTGTCTCGGCGCGGGTCGCCGGGTCGCTGATGTACCGCGTGCCGCGCAGGACGGTGCGGTAGAGGGCGAGGACGCGCGCACGCTGGAGGAACTATAGAGCGACAACCCACCCCTCTTTAGAACGCGCCCGTCTCTCCATCTCGACCGGGGGGCCAGCCACCGGGGGGGGAAAGGGTTACTGACGTGCTCCAGACTCAGGGTCGGCCGCAGCCGGCTCTTGGGCGGCGTGCTGCCGGTCGCATAGCCTCGGAGGGCGGTCGCGGAGCCCGTCCGGAATGGCACCATTGGGCACGGATTGTGGCGATGCGAGCCAGAGCCGTTGGTCGCACTGAGCTGGTCTCGTAGGGTAGTGCTTCAGTGTTGCTTTTTTTTTCCCTTTAATTCGATGGGGGAGGGCGTATAATTGTACAATGGTGACGAACCTGACGGCGATGGATGCGATAAGGTTCGTTATCCGTACAAGTCAAGTAGGTATTTCCTTCTCTAGTAAGTCCCATCCCTACTGGGTACCTAAGCAGTCGTGGGGCTTCCATATATCAGCTCGGGAACCCTTGCCTTACCAGTACATACGCACCCATATCGGCCTTCGCTCAAGCTCATTCTTAGAGATGAGATATACAGAAATGAAACTGAGACAATAAACACGCACTCACTCACTACACAGAAGACGCACAACGATCCTCGACGCCTTCATCCACTCGTTTCCATTTCCTCCCCGTTAATATATATATAATTTGTCTATGTCTGTGATTTCCTAGCTTCTTACCGCCCTCAATTCGGTATCATCGCGTACGCATCCTCATCCGCAGATATGGCCAAGACTCAACAACAGAGCGCAAAGCGGAAACGCGCCGCCACAGACCCCATAGACGAGGTCAACCAAAAGAGCGACGACCAGTTCGTCAAGGACCACCTACGTCCCAGGTATGCTACCTAACACTATCCAACTGGGGGTCATAAAACCCGCCCCGGTGCTTGTCTGTGAACCTACCTACCTTACCCGCAACACAATTGCCATTGTTTGTCCCCGTTCAAAGCGTTCTTTCATTTTTTTTGACCAGACGAAAACCCTCCCCGGGCCCAGTGATCTGTCGTGGACCTCTTGGACACACCCCGCCAGCCGCGCGACGTACTCCCTCGCGCTGGCGGGCGCGGGGCGGCTGAGCGGCGCCGACCTGGACGCGTGCTACCGCCTCGTCGAGGAGACCAGCCGCGCCGACTACGAGGCCTCGACGACGGGGTGGCGGCCCGCCAAGAAGAGGGCCGAGATGCGCTCGGCGGACCTCCGGTACGTGCTCGTGCGGGACGCGGCCGGCGAGGGCGCCGCCGTCCGCGGCTTCGCCTCGCTGATGCCCACGTACGAGGAGGGCGAGCCCGTCCTGTATTGCTACGAGATCCACCTGCGGCCGGAACTACAGGGGTACGTGCATCCTTTTTTTTTTTCTTTTCTTTACGTTCTACCATCTTGGTTTTATCTCTCAGTGTCACTAGTATTCTACTTTAAACCGAGTAAGATGGCGGTTTGGGGTTAGTTTGAGTCTTTTGTTAATCTTCTCAATCCTCCAGGACCGGCTTGGGGAGGTCCCTGATGGCCCTCCTCGAGAGCACGGCCGCCCACACGCCGCCCATACAAAAGGTCATGCTGACCTGCTTCCTGAGCAACGCGAAGGCCCTCGGCTTCTACGAGTCGCTCGGCTTCGCGCCGGACGCCATCTCCCCCGTGCCCAGGCGGCTGCGGTACGGGCGGAAGTTCGTCCCGGACTACGTCATCATGAGCAAGACGGTCGAAAGCCGGGCCGGGCCGCCGGGCATCGCTTCCTCGTAATCTCACTCACCCGGGGCTCTAAGGTGCGCTGAAGGCGAGAGGGAGCATGATGGCAGTGATGAGTGGGGAGTCTTGTGGCATGTGTTTCCTCTGTTTTGTTAGATGATACCTTAACGCGAAAAGTCAAATGTGATTACTTAGAACGGCCAGCATTGAAATAAGGGGCCAGGGCTATGAGAGTAGCTGTATGTGCGCGTCATTATGGGTTTCTCGTCAGTACCTACGTGCTTCAGAGGTAAAAGACTGAACGCTGGTTTGATGGCCTAGGTTATCTGGACTGCGACACAAGGTCCAACATGAAAACCACGGTACCTGTAGGGATATGGGGGACATTATCAGTGTCGATTAAACAAGACTGGGGAGCCCGCATACATCACCATCTAAACGGACAGCTTCCTTTGTCTCTGCGAAAGGTGCGATGATAGCGATACTTTACACCACGGAAGCGGCTCATGGAATCTGGAACCCCTGGATTACCTGAGGTAAGTACCCGTAGCATCCCATGCATGCGCTTCCTTATTCCATGTAGGTAGGTCTCTAAGAAGGCATCCAGGGGAAAGAGCTCTGCACATGCGCATAGTCCTTAACTACCTAGGTACCATTTACCATACTCAAGGCCGCATCTCCTTTCCCAGTTTCCAATACGGCCCATCTACAGTCGAGTTCCCGTATACCCCGACCAGGTGAATCAAGAGACCATCATCGGTTGTACATATCTTGCACCACCACCCTTACCATCCCCCCTGGTAGACATCAGCGATACGACCCCAAATCAAACCACAAAACGCACCGACCAGCAATCCCATCAGTCACACACACAGCAGAAATGGCGCTAGGCACCCTCACACAAGGGGTGCAGGCGGCGCCGGGGGCCGACCGCCTCCGACAACTCCAGGACCGAACCCTCGGCGAGATGGGCGGCGACTAGAAGTCTGGACTCTTCGACTGCTGCCCCTGCACGACCTGCGTAGAAGGATTCTTCGTGCCCTGTCTCGGTGCGCCGGCCACCCGTCACATTCCCCTTATCCCCCTTTCTCCCCTCGCTATATCCACACCGCGATGCCTTGGCCTGTTCGCTTCGCTAACCCGCGAGTGTCTTGCCATGCCCAGTGGTCGGGAAGACCTCGAGCCGCCTCCTCGACCCGACGGGTCTCGTCCCGGCCTTTCTCAATGTCGACTGCCTGATCCACGGGGTCTTGCTGTGTTGCTGCGGTTCCGGATGGGTGTACGTGCCAAAGTCTCCCCCCCCCCCCCACCCAAAAAAAATCTCCCTCCTCTCACTCGTCGCCCTAAACTCGTAGTTACCGGACTACACTGACCTGGTGTCCGACCCAGCTGGACGATGTTAAAGCGCGAGGAGATTCGGTTGCGATTCGGCATCCCGGGGAGCCCACTGAACGACTACTGCGTCAGCTTCTGGTGTGAAGTGCGTCTCTTTCCCCATCGACTCAACTTTCTATCACATCATCTTTCCCCCTCCGCCCTTTCCCCCTTGTTCCTCCCGTCTTCTAGCTTCGAAAACTCTATACATACTATTTTTTTTCTGTGCTCCGACCAATTATATATACTACTAGCAGAGTCTCTTATACACTGCGAAGTAAAAAAGTGAAAAATAAATAAATAAACGGAGAAGAAGTGAAATACCCTGCGGCTAACAAAGACATCGGAGCAGTGCTGCGCTATCATCCAACACGACAAGGAGGTCGCAGCGCGGATGCCAGACCCTGCCGCTCTCCTGACGAGTCAGCCGGCCCCCATGCCCAAGATGAGTAGTATGGAAATCTCTCTTCCCATCTGTTTTTGCCCGCGACTTTTCTCTTCCCTAGATACACTATGCGCGCTTCGTACACTGACGCTAAGCTCTGGAATTCAGTGCCCGGGACCTCGACCTAGCCCACCTCTCCATAAGCAACTTAACAATCTCCATATAGCAGTTGAAGGGTCTGTGAGGGATACCTGGGCTACTTTAATAGTGATAGAAATGCAGTGATATCAAGTATCACAACAACAACTACTACAACGAAACACGACATGAATTGTCCATTTCTTGTCAGTAAACCCCCTGTTCCATCTAAAATGTGACACCGTGAGGAGGACGCCAAATCCCACTTCCCGCAACATACTTTCACTGTCCGCAGATTTATTATATCAAAAATATTATATTTTGATCTAACCCAAGTTCCCTTCGAGGATATTCAAGATAAGGGCATGACCCGTTTCATTGTCCTGGTTATACCCCATCCCCATGATAAGATTTAAATGCCCATTGAACTCCAAAGCGCCCAGAACAGTTGCCGCCACTCATTCCGCATATATGACAGAGCGCTCGAAAGAAAAAAATCGTACATTTCATCATCATCTTCGTTACGCGGGGGATTTCTCCCACGTTCTCTTCACCACGCGGCGGTCGACTCTTCCGTTGCTTGCGTGCCGGAATCTTCGTCGTAGGAGGACTTTTTCGTCTAAATCACTGCATTTCCTTCATCCCATCTCCTTCTTCCGATCAAACGATAGATCGGCCTCGCCAGCATGTCCCGACAAGACAGCCTCGGGATAGCCGGACCCATCTAATATCGGTACCGGTGAGCATCGCTCGACCTCCGCCCCCCGTAGTAGGCGGCCGGCGGCGCGCGGGGACTGCGCCCGCGGGACTCGTAGACGACGGGCTGCACGACCTCGACGCGCCGCGGGCTGCGCGAGTGGTGGCGGTGGGAGTGGTGGGAGTGGCGCGAGTGCGAGCGGTGGGCGTAGGGGGTGCTGGCGTGGTATGTGGACGAGCGCGGCGGGTACTTTTCCCGCTCGGGCTCGTAGGTGGTGCCCCAGGTGTCGGGCTTGCCCATGTTGGAGCACGACCGGATGATCCACCAGAGCAGCAGGATGCCGACGATGGACCCGATGACGATGCCCGCGATGGCGCCGCCGCTGAGGTTGTTGCTGGACGACGAGGAGTCGCCGCCGTCGCCGCCGTCGCCATCCGTCGCGACCACGGTGGTCGTCTCCTGCCGGCTTGTCAGGATCTTGCTTATGGCCTGCGGTATGGTCCTGGTTGCCTGGACCACCTCGGCCGGAAGGTTGAGAGTGGGCGCCATTGCTTGAAAGCCGTTGGGATGTCTCGTAGACGTATTAATCTACTCCCTGGGATCGTTCGACTCTTTGGTCACGGACAAATCTCACGATGTGGGTTGTGCGATGATCTGACGAGCGGAGCAATAGTTTTTAACAACCCTAAGGTGGCAAAACGAGTATGTATATAACACGGATGCAAGACGGCCTGGGATGAGCCAGGCCCCGTTCATATATGAACAGCAGGAGCGCAACACAAGCCAGAGGGCCGAGCACTAAGGCGTGGTGACGACATGGCTACGAAACTAGTTGTGGTGTGGTATGTCCCGGACTGGGGAGGGGAGGAGAAGGGGGAGGGAGGAGGCTGGATGTAAACGTGCTTTGCAGATCAACGGATTTCTCCCGACGTTCCAGTCTCGCTCGGTTAGAAGATTGGCGGTAGACTGGAAAGTCGTGATGGAGGGTTGCAGACGGAGTTGTCGCATCTGGATTAGGGTGCCTGGCCCGTTCAGGGTCTAGTCAGGGCGGGCGTGTGCGGTGATTGGTCTGCTGTCTCTTTATCCCCTTGATGTCTAGCCCTACCTGGGCTTAGTGCTTTGCGCCTGTTATGCCATGGAGAATGGTGATAGTGGTGATGTCATGATGAGCGAACAGGTAGCGCTGAGGAAATGGAGGAAATGGAAGACGCTGTAGTGGGTGTTACCTCAATTTCATCTCTGAGTACCTAGTGATGTTAAATGGTAATATACATGGTAGAATTGACTTGAATTTTACTCTAGGTTGTAAGTCCATAGGAGGAACAGGTATAGTTGAAGACGAGCTAGTTCAAGACATACATACCTCGGGATCAGCATAATGCCGCGGGTAAGAGGCATCTATGGTTGAGTTAAGACTACCATGTGAAGGTATAAATTTGGTACTGACCCACCGTTCAACCGTTCCGATGCAAGACATTTGAAGCATATCATAACGGCGTGGCGTCCATCGAGTTATAATCTAATAGCGAGCAGGTTTAATTGGCGATGACGTGGGATGTAGCATTAATATGGCAGGTAACAACAGGGACAGCTACCTAGCTCTGGTGCAGTGTCTAGGCCCTATAGCGAGTCCAGACCCCCTGTAAGAGACTCTCCAAATTATCACGTGACTGCGCGATCCGAGCCCGCGTTGGCACTACCTAACCCGGCGCTTCTTGGGACCACCCTGATCTGGCTGAATCATTTACGCGCCTATGCTCGACCGACGCGTTTCCCGCGGAGAGTTGCTCCACATTACGTTTCTCTGCCGTCCCGCCGTGACTTGTAACCAACACCCTCCTCGTGGTAGATTAAGAATATAGTCCGTACCGGTCATGTGGATACTTGAGAACGAAGGCGAAGCCCTTGGCCGTGAGTCCGCTTCCTTCCCTGCCTTGTCCATCATCGTCCCACCCCTCAATATCTCGTGTCAAGATGACGGCTAACCCATTGCGCCTCGCATGCAGACAAGCGAGTATGGCTTCGCCCTGGGAAACGCTATCTGTTCGGTCGGACTGTCGCGGAGCGTACGTTCATGTCTCTATCATCGTTGTCGCCGTCGTCGACCACCAGCATATTTCATTCACATGCTGTATTTGCCCGCTGACTCTATCTAGCCGGCCAGCTTGCTATACAAGGTCCCGGCGCTGAGAGGGTGTCACGGAAGCATGTGACAATAACCGTTGATAAAGTCGATGAGGGACATGCGGTGCGTCTTTTTCCGGTCCACACTGATTGTTCCATCATCGTTGGTTGACCGTATTCTGCTAGGAAGTCGTGGAAACCCGCTCCAATATCACAATCGAGGACCTTGGCTCCAAAGGCGGCACCAAAGTAAATGGTCAAAAGTATCGCAGCGAGACATGTATTCTGTCGCAGGATTCAAACACCCTCCAGATGGGCTCGTTCCCGCACATCTTCCGGTCAGTCCACCCTAACCCTCACGCTCTTCTTCCTTCCCCTCCTAGATCATGACTGACGGGACGGTGTATCGTGGGTTCCTAGCATCACTTGGTTTCCTGTTGTATTGAGCTTCTCGTTTACGATCAACCAACTTCGCGCAAACCCCTTCGCCCATCTACGGCAAAGCTTTGAACAGCTCGACATCAAGCTACTGTCCAATTATGACGTTCAGCAGACCACTCATGTTGTTTCGAAGAAGCGCAACACGCCGAAAGGGCTGCAGGCCCTGATTAATGGCAAATATATTGTTAATGATGGCTTTGTCGACGCTATTGTGGCAGCTGCTTCGCCTGGGACCCCCGCAGACGAGATTGCTATCAGCTCGCTCGAGCAAGACTTCGACGCTAACTGGCCCGACCCCATGCGCTTCCTCCCACCGCCCGGCGAAGAGCCCGTTGCCAGACAGCCCGAGGCGTTCGCGCCCAACCCGGCGCGGGCACAAATCTTCGATGGCTACACATTCATTTTCTACGAAAAGAAGCAGTATGACAGTCTACTAGCACCCATCACCAATGGTAAAGGCAAGGCACTCTTAAACGTAGTGGTGCCCGGAGAGACACAGATTGACGATTTTGTCCGCTATGTGAAAGGGGTTGCAGGCGAAAAGGGACTGGGCGAGTTCGAGGATGGTAGCGAGGGTAGAGGTGTTGTTGTGGTTAAATGGATGCCCAGTTCAGATGAGAACTCGGATTGGTATGCCGACTTCTTCAGGTCTATATCGTTACGCCTGGATCATCGACTCATTGACCAGAAGGAATTTCTTGATGCGATATTAAGTAATGATGCAAGTGGACTACGGCGGCCGCTAGAATTTGAATCGCCACCGGCCTTCTCTCAACCAGTGCAGTTAGAACAGCCAGAGCAGTCGGTCCAGCCAGAGCAACCGCAGTCGTCCACTGACCAGCAATCGATGGAGGTCGATCAGGTAGAGGTAGCACCCCAGCAGTCGCGAACGCTTACTCGGAGACGGGGGCGAGGGCCCGTCCAAAGCCGATTTCGGGGATTTGCGATTTCCCTTGAGAATGAGGAGACACCGGATGAGACGCCCCCTATGGCTATGGAGATCAGTCAACCTACCCCGGCCATTCCAGAGTCTTCTCAAGGAGGCCTTTTCGTGTCGCAAGATGTAGCTGAACCTGAACAGGAGGAAATTAGCTCTGCGGACCAGCCATCGCAACGTTTATTGCGAAAGCGGCGGGCCTCACCTCTACCAGAACCTGAAGGCACGACGGATTCAGCCTCGACAGCTACGCAAGCCAAGCGCCGTCGAATTGGCCTAGGTGAAACGCTGGCGTCACGTGAGGTCTCGACGCCGCCCGTAGATACGTCTAATAAACCTGTTAAGCCGAGCACCGCACAGAAGCCGCCAAAGGTCAAAAAGGAGGTCGACATTCTCGAAGTGGCGCGGCAACACCGCGAAGAAGCCGAGAAGCGGGCCCAAACGGAACGGGAGGAACTCGAAGCGGAACCGGGCGACTTGAACCTGGCTGAGATTCGGCGTCTCCACATAGAAGAACCCATGCCTCTGCGGGAAATGCCACAAGTACGCACGCGCGAGCAGGACATAGCCGATGGGCGATGGGATCCGGCATGGAACGGACGGAAAAACTTCAAGAAGTTCCGACAGCGGGGCGCGATCCAGGGGCGGGGGGCTGAGAAGATCATCGTCACGCTCGAGGAGGTGAAGTCGAAGGGCTTCGGCATCGGCGATGATTACTGGCTCGAGGACAGCATCAGCCAGCAGCGGCGGCCGAGGAAGCCCGATGACCGATCACAGACGCTGAGCGAACCCCTTAAGCGGGGGACCGGTCGCGCGGAGGAGGTGACCAGGCGAGGGCAGAAGCATGTCGAAAACCTGCAGCCGGTGGATAGCAGCGAGGACGAGGGAGCTCAGATGGACGCCGCGGCTGGGGACGAGGAGGAGGACGAGGAGGACGATGACGACGACGTGATCATCCCGTCGAGCTCACGCACGCGCGTCACCAGGGCGTCGGCGAACACGACGCAGTCGCAGTCGCGGTTGCGGTCGCAGCGGGCCACATCGAGCACATCAGACCAAACGCAATCGACCCGCAGGACGGGCAAGCGGCCGGCAGCGGCGCCGCCGGCCAAGGAGAAGCCGGCCAAGAGGGCGAAAGGTCTCGCTCGCAACGTTAGTGACGAGGATAGCGATGACGATGATCTCCGCTTTCGTTTCAGCAGGCGGTGAGGTGAGGGGGTCAGTTAGTTCTCGATAATCAAGTCACGAAAAAAAAAGGGAGGGATGAGACTCGAGCTTGACAGTTTTTTTTGAATGAAACATTTGCTTATCTAGCAAAGCCAATACTGTGGCGGCATATAACGCCGAAAAAAAGGGTATCTGTCCATCTAATCTCGCTCCATCTATTCCCGTTACCGTCTCTACCTCCTAGTGACCCGTCTATAGACCCCTGAATGAAGATGGGATGATGGCCATGGTTACGAGCATTGGGAAAAAATGCGTGAGCCGACCCAGACCCCGACCCCCCTTGTAGTAATCCCCTTTAGTGATTCCGAAACCTTATTCATGCAATGATGGCGATTCTCTTGATCGGGAGAAACGTAGCCAGATCTTTGGATTCTTGCAAAGCGCCTAGTTGCGGCAGAACTTGCATGCAAGCGCCCTTTAGTCTGTCCATGGCTTGATACCGAGCCCTCGGCCTCTGCTACCACCCCCCTTAACCCGCTTGCGCAAAAAAGCAGCGTCTAGGTATATTGAACGGGGAAAACAAAAACCAAAAACTAAAACGCCGGGCTCTCCCGAGGGTATGGCCATGGTATATTTGTGATGTACGGTAGAACCCCCATTTCACGTGCGTCTCCTCAAATCAAATCAAATCAATCCATGGCCTCCATCTCCCCGCCGCTGACGGCCTCGGACTCGTCGACGAGCAGGCCGACGAGGCAGCTGCTCAGCATGGTCTCGTAGTTGACCCAGGGGTGGATCTCGCCGAAGAGGCGGGTGCCGTCGCGGCCGGCGGCGCGCAGGAGCTCGGGCTCGCCGCCCGGGTGGAAGGGCAGGTAGGGGGCGATGTTGTAGACGCGGCCGCCCAGCGCGGTCCAGGCGTCGGCGCCGCGCCGGCCGTTGTGCCGCCGCAGCAGCGACGGCGGCACGCGCAGGTAGGACGAGCCCGCGCCGGGCCCCAGGTTCCGCAGGTCCGCCGTCGGGTGGTTCGCCAGCCGCGCCCAGTCCAGCGGCGAGTGCCCCGGCTCCAGCGTCACCTTGCGCGACGGCTTCGCCGGCTTGGAGGCGTGCGTCGGCGGCGGCGCGAGCGTCGAGGTGCCCGGCTGCCGCGTGTACTGCCGGTTCGGCAGCGGGGAGGGGTGCGGCGGCGGCGCGAGGGACGCGGTCGCGGCGTTGGCGGCGTTGGCGGTCGGCACCGGGTAGAGCCGGGGGGGGCGAGGCGGCGGCGGCATGGACATCGACGCTGCAGAGCTTGCGGCCCGTGCCATGGCCGTTGCGGAGGGGAGAAAAGACGTTGTCGTTGAGGGCGGGAGGGAGAAGGAGGGAATGTGTCCGTTGGTGCTCCCGTTCGCTGGAGTCGCGGTGGCCGCGGCTTTCGGAGTCGTCTGCGGCGATGGCGACGGCGACGGCGACGGCGCGATGGTGACTGCTGGTATCTCGGCGATCACAGGCTCGTCCGTAGCCCCTTCTATCACCACCGGCGGAGGCGGTACCGGCATCTTCGGCGTGGGGTTGCGATCCGTCTCGCCCATAGCCTCGCCCTCGGCCTTCGTTTCCACCCTTCTCACCGATATGCCCGGGCGGGCGACGTATACGGCGCTAGAGAGGCCGCGATTGGGTGTACCGTCTGCATCGTCGGTAGAGGCAGCGGGCGGCCGCGTCGACGGCGGCTGCTGTATCCTTGGAGATCGGCGGCACAGCGCGATCAGCGTCTCGACGAGGGGCGGTCTTCGGATGGCGATGTACACGACAGAGGCCAGGATGAGTGACCAGCCTAACAGAGCCATCCCCGTGCGCTGCAAATCGCGGCCGGCGTCTGTCGTACTGTGTTTATGGATCTCTTGTGTGAGTGGCGCGCAGTGTTGGGGGTGCTGATGTGGTTGGAAGACCAAGGTAGCCTCTTAGATCTATCTAGCCCTTGATAGGGTTTCTTCTGGTCAGCACCCGAATGGTGGCGCTAATGGTGGGATGTCCGGCCCGGCCCACTCCACCGATTACCCGACCGGCAGGCGGGATGCTCCGCCACGGTGGAATTCTTATCCTGCGTCTTATCCAGAGAGTAGGGAGGTCAACCCTTCATAATAGAGTCACGCTTGATTAAAGCAGTTCATATCCTTTGATACACATGACACCATGACACCCTATATGAATTTCTCCGTCTATACTCCAACTATGACCTATCCTGTCGACCACTCGCTATACAGAGCGAAGAGCCCCTTCTCCCTTTTTCTCTTCCGACGAGTCATTCATAGTAAACCGCATAAACGCTACCAATGCTTTAGCCTCTGCGTAAGTAGTTTCAAAGATGTCTGGCCGGTCCCTACCTCGAGTTGTTCAGCGTTTCCACGTTGGGAGTCTAGCAGCAGACCAGCCAAATCCTCCTTCTTCTTCTGTAACTCCATCACACGCTAGTAATCTCATTAGCATTGCCCCTTGTTTTCCCTCTCAGGCGTCTGTCTACCTCTTCAAATGTGTCGCGAATATAAAACCGAACTGTTGTTACTTCTTTCTTCTGCCCCAGCCTATGCACTCGAGCAAGTGCCTGCTCCTCCATAGTGGGGTTCCTATGGCCCCTGTTAGTTGACAAATTCTATGCTCAATCGTGCCGTATATCTTACCAATGCGGCTCCATAAGATACGCTCTCGATGCTTCCGTCAGCGTCAGACTACAGGACCGCATCTGTTAGCTCTTTACCATCCCTCTTACGACGAATAGACCCGTCTACACACTCACCCTACAGCACCACATGTGAGAGTCAGTAGCAGCACTTTGACAGCCGAATCAGTCCTGAATCTATCCAAGATGCCCTTCCTTTCTTTTTGGGGTATTGTGCCGTCGAAGCGAAGATGCTCGATCTGTGCCTGCTTGAGACCCTGTTCAACTACATCAAGTGTCGTTCGCCAGGTCGAGAAGACGATGCTGCCCAGTCTTCATGTCAGCTCGCCTGCGCTCCCAAAGCTGTTAAGTCCTCCTACTACTCACCTCTTGACGTCTGACGACTGGAAACATAAGTCTCTCACCAGGGCCATGACTTTAGAAGGCAGCGCAACGTGTGAGGGCGCGTTTGTGCGGGCACTGTGAGCTTGAATGGCATCTTCTTCGAGTGTGGACCGGTCCAGTGACACTGCCGACATCTGGTGAGGAGGCTCATGTCCGCATCGAACATTTCCTAAACCTCCGTGTGTCGACTGTGCGCAGTCCGAACAGAAAAACCGAAGACATTGCGAGAACAGCGCCTTCGATGTGGCTCCAACGTCTTCAAGCAGACTATCCGTCATGTGAGTGGGTGAGCCACAAAACTCGCACGAAAGCGTAGTCGTTTCATATTGTAAGTTAAAGGTTGCCTGCGCTACCCTCTCCCATTGTGTTGTTTGGGGGGAGGGGGGGTTGTAGGTCACATTGTCCTCATGCCGAGAGGAATAGTGAAGCCCCAAATTACAGATAATCCGCATCTGATTAATTTTCTGAATAACATTTGCGAGCGGCGGCGCGCCGTGTTTAACCTCGCCGTATGCTGCTTCCCTCATGGTTGCTATTGTCTGTTCCTTAACATGCTCGTACAGCGCCCTCTCGTCGGGCGTAAATTGGACGGGACAACGAAGGTCAGTGCGCGAAGGAAGGTTGATTGTCCCTTTCGGACGCCGAAGGAGAAGGCATCGGGATAACATTTTCAGACGATGGACGGCTTCCTCCGCTTGTCTCGATTTCCATAAGTGCGTTATGTCGGCATCAAATCGTCTCGTATCGCCGTATGGATGAACCCGGAGGAACTTCAACAGCGCCGCCAGGTCTGCCAGTTTGTTTTGGATCGGAGTGCCCGTGACTGCCCAACGCGCGTGGGATGGGAGATCACATATGGCTTTCGTCATGCGGGACCCTGTGTTGCGAATAAAATGTGCTACGGTATCGTCCATAGGTCAGCAATGCCTGGCTTACGGATGGGCGTAGCCTTACCCTCATCGAGTATTACTCGTTTCCAACACGTGGAGAATAGAATGGATTGAGCTGCCCTGCTTCCCTTTTTCCACTCGGCAGAAACAGTATGATAGGTTGTCACAACGATATTTGCACTATGTGTTTCGAGTGGGTTTACCAGACGAGACTTGCCATGGTGTCGACGCCATGTCAATTGACCTTGTGAAACATGACTAGATCAAAGGTTAGAAATTCCATAATGAAAGGAAAGGAAGGGGGAAGCGAGGCACGGACTATGCTAGTTGCTCCTCCCAGGTATCAACCACTACAGGAATATCAGCGGGATTCATCATCTACACCGTGTTACCGTTTTTCTGGTACGTACGGGGTGGCGGTACCACGATGAGAGTCGCGTTACTGGTGTTGGCCTCAGAAATTTCATCATCAGCGGTTTCATTATTAACGAGGTTGTCCCGTTGCAGGTCTGTCGCAATCAAGGCGATCATGGTCAGTGTTTTGCCTAAGCCCATGGGGTCTGCAATTATGCCTCCGGAGAATTCGGGCGGCTCTCCAGATTGATGAGAGCCAGATATCAAATTAACGAAGCTGATACATATGAAACTGCTCAGAATGGTGTGGACATTTGTGATCGGGGTTGTTTCTTACAAGTGACCTTGCGCGCCTCGGGTTTGGATCCAAATATCCCTACCCGAGCCAAAATCCCATCCTTGTTCACGTCGCAACATGAAAGTCAAGGCCTGTTTCTGATGCCTACGATATGTCAGCAATGGCATAGGACATGGTCTCTCTAGTCTTGCCTCTCGAGCGATGTTTTGATAGCATCGGGTTGTGGCGCTTCAGGGAGATCGTCCTCAGTATTAAGGACGGCCAACAACTCAGCCCGCTCTGGCATAAGCTCGAGCGTGCCCATCCCTGCGGCACCCATCATGCAGTTCACCTGTGAAGTCAGCGGCAACGACGTGTAGTCGACGGATGAGAGACGGTGAGGGTTACAGTATTTCACGTCCCAGGCACAGTGGCGTGGGTCCTGCAGGAAGGTGTCATGACTCTGGAAAAACTCTCCTAGCTCCTCAGAGAGACTCAGAGGTCCATAAAGGATCATGTTGAGCGAACAAGGCATGATCCGAGATGCGCTGCGCATCCGCTTCGGGTTTTTTCTATTGTCGCCGTTCAAGGTGCAGCTGATTTGGACCAGGATGGCAGGTTCTTCTAAAATGGCCTGCAGCATTTCGACATGCTGTGTTGATATGGTTCCTTTCGAATGAGTCCTGGACATCAAAGTGAATTCTCTACAAGAGTCCAATCGTGCAGGGATGGGTACTAGGCCGGACTCTTGTTCTGGGGAAAAAGAACCACGAGCAAGCTCACTTTCTCCAGTGATACCGGAAACCTTCAAGGCTCACACATTAGATTTGAGGCTTACTGGGGGTCCTGGGTAAACCCACCGAACCAAAGCATACGACCTCATCCCCAGGGCCGGTAGTTTCGGAGTGAATTGGTGGGCATGAAACACTGTTGATGACATCCCAGTGAGAGGCAGCCTGGCTTATCGAGCCCATTGTCGCTGAGTGTCTTTTTCAGTATCCGGGGCACTAGGCTCGCGTATGAGTGGGATGAGAAATGAGAGAAGCGCACGCACATGCACACATACACACACACACGGCGTGAGGCAGAGACAAGAGATAGAGAGACGTGAACCAGCTGACGAGCGCTTTAAGACATGTGGCGGGAAACTGTAAGGCCGACAGGTAGACGCAGGTGTTTGGCTCTCGATAAATGACAGCTTCGGGAAGCGGTCAGGAGCCACTGCGCCTTCCTCTCCATCCGTGAGAGTAAGAAGCCTCATTGTTTTATTGGACGGGGGCTGACGACACAGCCACGGCTACGTACCTAGAGAAGTGCACTTTCTTTCCCTCTCCTCTCTCCAAAATCACATCACCTGAACACCACACCGCACTCTCGAATACCTTACAGTAGGTACCTACTTAATACCTACCTACCTGCCTACCTAGGTGCTCACCCAGCATTTCGATCCTCTCGCTATTCTTCTGGCTCTTCGGAACGCAGTCCGCCACACGTATGTACTCGGTAGGATCGCACAAAAACACATAGCAGACAATGCCCTTGCCCAAAAAAGACCCAGCTACGGCCATAGCAAAGAGCACTATCTCGGCTGCCTTCAAAGAGCTAGCGAATGCCGTGTCGCCAGCCGACTCGGCCGACTTCGAGAGCATCACATTAGACGACGTGAGGAAGACCGCCCTGGACATTGAAAATCAATTAGCAGCACGACAATTGCTGCGCAACATGCGCCGTCTCTCTCCGCTGTTCTCGGGCCTGCAATACTATTCAAAGTCAATCGAAATTCTCTGCAATGGAACGCCCTATCTCCCGTGGTTATGGGCCCCCATCTCACTGATCCTAAAGGTAGGGCTGCGACAAATGGAAGCACGGCAGCGTCCCCAGTTAACCCGGCAACCAGATATGCTCCGATTATGTGGAAGCCTTTGAGCAGATCATCAAGGCCTACTCACGCATCGGAGAGTCTCTGACCAGGTTTCAAGTGTTGCAAGAGTCTTTCTGCAACAACCCTGCCTTCCAGCAAACTCTCGCCATCTTCTATGCAGATATACTTGAGCTCCACAAGGCGGCATACAAGTCTGTTCAGCGAAGCTGTATGTATATATATACAGAGAGCTCCCTTGCAGCTTGCTGAATTACCTTACCAGCTTGGAAGTTATTTTTCTTCACCTCCTGGGGCCGTTTCGAAGGTAGATTGGAAAATATAGTGAACGACCTGAAACGGCACGAAGAGCAGCTTGATAAGGAGGCAAATGCATACAATATCGTCGAGGCGAACAGGATGAGAGAGAGTCTTCACGAATGGCGACAGGAAAGTATCGCCAAGGCCAAACGGGACGAGGAGGAGCAACACACCCGCCAACTTCAAGCTATTCACAGTTGGCTGAAAGTGAATGACACGGACCAGTCCGTTATATTCGATCAGATCTCAAGCGAAGCGTCTAGACACCCAGGTGCTTGCTCTTGGATACTCGCCCAGCCCATCATGGCATCTTGGCTCAGCCACCAGACCAACAGCCCGTTTGTTTGGCTACGGGGAAATCCCGGTTGCGGCAAGAGCGTCATTTCTACCCAGGTTGTCAAGTTTCTTGGTACGAAGGGCTCAATCGTAGTCCATTATTTCTACACGTCTTCCTACAGCTCGTCGACACAGTACGGCGAAGCGCTGAAATCGCTCCTCTTTCAGATGATCGGCTACAGCGGGCAGATGGCCGCTTATGTCTTCGGGCAATACGTCGGGAAGAAGGTAGCCAGCGTCGTGCTTCTTGAACAACTCTTGCAATTAGCAGTCACCGCTCTCTCGGACGATCTTGGCCACGATAAACCCATATATGTGGTCATCGATGGACTCGACGACCTAAACGTAGAGAAACAAGCGCGGTTTCTTAGCCTCATGAGTCGCGTTTCTCGAGATAGTCTGTGCCGCTCCAATAGTGCACCCTGTAAGGTCTTGGTCGCATCCCGTCCAACTCAGCTTGTTACGCAATGTCTTCGTAAGAAGGCTATTTTCTCATTAAGCGATGAAAAGGAAAAGTTGACAGATGAAATCTCTAGATATGCTCAGCGGAGACTGAATGCATATCGCTCTAGGTTTGCTGAGCTTTATCTCCAGGACTCAGATTTGTTGGACATTGCACACCAAGTTGCTAAGAGGGCAGATGGTAAGAGTACCGAAGCAACGACATCGCGCATGGTCAATGGCTTTGCTAACATCGGTAGGGATGTTTCTCTGGGCTAGGTTGGTTCTCGACTATCTTACTCATAACATGTTCTTCAGTAGCCAGGAAATCCGACAGGCGGTGGACATATTACCCCGGGAGCTGAGTGAATTGTAAGATCTCTCGGTAATATAGTGTACCTCTCTGTGGGGACTAACATCCTATGTAGCTACGAGCGAATCTTGACGCAGATAATTGCAAGGTTTGACGCTCGTTCTATCGAGAGACTGCGCACGATATTCAGTTGGATTGCGTTTGGAAAGCGCCCACTTCGACGAGCCGAGCTCCGTTCAGCGCTATTGTACTGTGCTGGTACCACATTGGTGCAAGACATTGCACCCTCTTATATTTTCGATATGTGCGCACCCCTCGTTGAAGAACACGCTGGTTCGAGCCTACGCTTCATCCATAAGTCCGTTAAGGAGTAAGTCTCATGTCTCACTATTTGAACTACCTAGGCATACAGTGAATAACCAGCCCTTAGACATCTTCAAAAGCCCGAGAGTGCGGTCTGGATAGGCCCAGATCACGTGTGTCTCGAACACGCGATCGCTACTACCGCCTGCTTCTTATCTGGTCTGGACGTATTCCAACCAGAGTACCCCTCTAATGACCGGTCCATACGTGTACTTAAGGGAGTACACGGATTTCACGTTTATGCCTGCGAACATTGGATCGACTGCGTTCTCGATGCCGTCTCATCGGTGAGCACGGAGCAGGATAGGGCACGACTGATATCGACCTTATCTGACGCTTCACAAAAATTAGCTATATTGGGGGTCCCGCCAACTAAACAGGATGGCGGCCACTCAACTTCAGAACCGAGGCTTGAATTGCTCAAACAATTTCCCACTTTGTACGAGACTGCCAAGGGATTCATCCTAGCTCGAAATCAGAAGCAGACTGGCGCCGCGCGTAGTCATGGTGAGTGTCATGCCCTCTGCCCTATTCTACATGCTTGGGTATCTGATTTCGAGCACGAAGACGCTCTGCGTAGAGTTAGCGAACTAGGAGATGTTTTGGACAATTACCAAATTGTGCTCAGGGAATGTCTCTGTATCCAGGAGTTTCCCGGGTTCACCGCAGATGAACTCGCTCAATTTCGACGAGACCATTGTAGAACCGCCTTCACATGCCGTTTTGCATCATGTTTTGAAGGATTTGAAGCCAGCGAGCAGCGAGCCGAACATGAGATGTCGCATGCAACACCACTGAAGTGCCCCGTCCCTTCATGCCAATACCCGCCTTACCAAACAGAACAAGCACTGAGAGATCACAAACGAAGATGTCATGATGACATGGCACACAGCCCTCCTATGAAGAGTATAAGAAGAGTCGGCAAGCTTACTAAGTCGAGGTCAGCCAGCGAAGAGCACGAACGCCGGCTGGAGCTGATTGAAGAGGGGACAATGCTGGATCGTAGCCTCAAGGTTCCTAAGGCGAAGCTAGACAGAGAAGAATACCGACGCCAGCTGGAGCTGATTGAAGAGGGGGCAATGCTGGATCGTAGCCTCAAGGCTCCTGGGCGGAATTATGCTAGAGAAGACTACCAACGCCAGCTGGAGCTGATTGAAGAGGGGGCAATGCTGGATCGTAGCCTCAAGGCTCCTGGGCGGAATTATGCTAGAGAAGACTACCAACGCCAGCTGGAGCTGATTGAAGAGGGGACAATGCTGGATCGTAGCCTCAAGGTTTCTGGGGCGAATGAAGCCCTGGACGATTACAATCGCGAGCTGGAGGCGCTCGAAAGAAAGGGATTAAAAAGGCGGATGATGAAGCGCGAGCAAGTCACCGAAGGAGCAACCCTGCCCTGAGACTCGGTAGGAGATACCAATACGATGAAGCTGATGCCACTTAAATCAATGAAGCTGGAAGATTCCCAGCGGCCGGGTTTACTGCAGCCAGATCAGGCATCCGGTCAATTCCGGATTGAAATTATCATGATAGTTTTCACGCTCTACGAGTCTCGCCCATCTCGTCAAGTATGGGTTTACTTCTTCATGTATAGTGCTCTAACGTTAGGAACTTGAAGAAGAGGGCTTACTAGAATGCGAGGCGGCGCTGTGCACGAGGATGTCCCGGGCCTCTGCGTAACCGCGTAACCTTTACCACAGCATGCTAACGTTAGGTTGGTAAAAGCGAGGCCCAGTCAGGGTGATTGCGGGGTTGAGCACGATGCCAACCCGAGCCGCTGGTGGTTTTTTTTTTACCAGTCATAAAGTTAAGTACGTACCTAGTCTAGTTACCCCGCTTGCTCAGAGGTAAGTATTCGATAACACGCCGTTAGCCGAAAGTAAGAAAACAAGACTTGTGTTAGTAAGGTAACTTGTAGCCTGTAGGTGGGCTGATATACGGCGGGGAATGTGGTGAAAAGGGGTGGCGCTGACTCGGTGGTGGCCGTGGGTCGGGACCCGAGGTAAAAATGCGGTGTGCATGAACACACAATCTCGTGGTTGTCGGTGCATACCAAGCAACAAGCCCCCCCGCATGTGTGTTGGATCTTCTTTTCTTGTTCCGGAACGGAGAAAATGACGTGGTTTGTTTATAAGGAAGAAACAACTCATTTTCCCTCAATGCACGAATGTACGTGCTATCTAACGTTAGATAGACACTCGATGCTGCCCACTCCGGGATTCCACCCATCGTAACCCGGCACCTATGACTTTTACCCGTTATCCCCTTCTCTCTCTCTCTCTCTTAAACGCGCACCTAATAAGCAACGGGTGCCTGGTATGCTCTATCTATTATAGGGGGTGGCAGCACAGCAAGGGGTCCCGACAACGAAAAGCGCGCGGACGGTGCAGCGGCTCCCATAGGTCACAGGGTTGCAGCAGCGTTACAGCGCGATTATGGGCTCTATGCGGCTTGGCGGCCGGAACACAATACCTCCAGCAGCGACGTGCGCGAGCAGCTCCAAATCCCCAATACGGCGGGCCGCGGGCAAAACAAACCCGTTACCAAGCGGCGACGACGAGAACAACAACAAAAACAACAAAAACTACGACGAAAAGGCGTCGAGCACCAGAACAGCTGGGTCGGCCACGACAGGGCGGGGCCTGGCAATTGAAGCTCCCGGTAGATCATCTGCCAAGAGAAGACCCCATATTACCACAATATCGACCCGTAGCCGTAATAACAACGCAGCGAGCAGCGCTAGCACAACAACCGGCGCCTACCACTGCTATAGTGCCATTACCGCCGCCGCGACAGCAGCACGACGGCCACCACTTCCACTAACACGCCCATCACCATTACATACCACCACCACCTCGACAGCCCTCTCGATCGATGATCGCACACCACCATCACCACCACCACCACCGATAGCAAAACCACCAATAGCACGACCTCCGCCAGCAGCCAAACCAGCACGCCCACCACGCCCACCACTACGCCCACCCCCCACCACCATCACCGTTTCCACCACGTCCCGTCGACCACCACTCAAGCTACGAGATCAAAATGTTGCTCCAGTACCCGCGCCCGTTCTGAAGGAATCCGGAAACATGGGCTACGACACCACCCTGAACCCCTCCACCGCATCGAGCAACCGCCCGCACATGCCCCCGCTGAGCGCCGCTGCCGCCCGGGGCATCAATCGGGCCCCCCTGACCCCCAAGGTCGCCTCGGCCGCGAAGCCCTCTCAACCTCAGACACCCAATCTTGCCGCCGCCGCCGCGACGACGCCCGTGCCCAGACGTACACAACCACGTCCCACCTCCGCCGTTTCCGTGGCAGCGAGCAGCAGCAACTCCCACCGTCCGCTGCCCGATGACCCCAACACCGCCTCGGCAACCACCTTCAGTCCCCTCCTCAGCAGCAATATCACCCCTCGCTCGGGGTCTCGCCAGAGCCGCGTCGACAGCGCAAACAGCACCCCCAATGGCACCCCGAATCACGATCGCCCTGACCCCTGGGAGCCCCGGTCGGGCTTCACCTTCCCGAGCCCCTTGAACCAAGGGGACATGCCGAGACGGCCCGTCGTCACCTTCAGTGCTGTGAGCCCCGAGAGGAATAACCCCCCGAGGCACGACATGACGAGCCAGCGAGACGCCAAGTTCTTCCATGCCAGTGATGCGAAGACCGCTCGGCCCGCCGCCACCAAGACAAGCTCCCCGAAGAACTCGACCTTCTTCTATGCTAACGGCAACGGCATCGCCCCTATACCGGCCAATCCCGCAACCCTGTCTCCTCCCTTGTCGCCTGGGCTGAGCCAAAGTCACCACCAGGATAAGGATAAGGTGTCGAGGAAATTCGTATATGCAAATGGCACGCCCGAGCTGCGGCCTACGCCGCCGCCTTTGGTGTCTCGTGGTTCGGGATCAACTGTGTCAGCCGCTTCGAAGGGCCCTACCGTTCGGCCGACTGCGGCTCTGCAAAGGCCTATTTCGCCTAGCAAGCTGCCTTTACATTCGCTATCGTATAGGAACAGTGCCGCTCCTCAGAATGCCACTCTGAGTACAATTGCTGGCGCTTCCACCACCCGCGTTCAGGTTTCTCCACCACCGCCGCTGGTGTCTTCAACCCCTGGATTGCAACGCCCCGGCACCGCAACTTCGCGATCAAGCGGCCATTCGCGCTCGGGGAGCTTGGTGAAGGGAGATGCTGCCGCTGAGCCTTCGAGGCCCATTGCATCTCCCACACTTAGCCTCTTCCCCCCGGCCAACCTCTGCCCCATGAAACCTCCCCCGCTGACCTTGGCCTCTATCATCCAAGCAGCCGACGAATTTGCAGAGGGCGAAAATGACGTCTCGCCTGATGACCATTCGGTGCTGCAAAGTCCCACTAAATCCACTGGCTCTTCTAGTGACCCTGTCACCGAATTGATCGCAAACGCCCGAAGGGAACGGAAAGTTCAGGACTTGCAGATTAGAAATGCATCTCTCGAGGCTATCAACCGGACCTTGGAACGCCAGCTCCGGAAACAGACGGCCGAATTGCGAAGGTATCGACGTCTTTCGCGCTCCGGCCGTTTGTCCCTGGCTTCCACCGCCTTGTCTAGTCGTGTACCATCCGGGACCATGTCAGAGCTGGAACTCGAGTCTCTTGGCTTGTCAGATCTCAGTGAAGAGGACTTTTCGACAGAAGAATTAGAAGACGAGTCGTTTTCCGATAGCGAGTCTGCGTCGTCCGGGTTAAGCCCAAGTATCCTTGCGGAACGAGATGCGAAACACCGTCACAGAGACGAGGAACGACTGCAGCTTGACCTGTCCAAGCATCAGCAAATTCTCGTTGATTCGCAAAAGATCAACCAAAGCATTAAAAGATGCCTTGACTGGAGTGAAGAGCTGATCAAGGACGGCAGAAAAGCGCTCGAATATAAAGTGAGAGTCAGCGACGTACAGTTAGGCGGTAGGGTACTGGACCCTCTGGATGAGGAAGAGGATAGTCCCGGGCTTTCACCAGCAGACAACCCTGCCGCAGATGATCTGAAGCCCATGGAAGATATTAATGAGACTTCAATGAGCTGGGGTATTGAACCTCAAGATCGAGACAGCGGAATAGAGCTTCCCCGAGACGGGGAATAGCGCAAGTTGAGCAAAAAGCTCAGCAGAACCAATCACCACTCACTAGAACACATTTTCTTTTGGTCATATACGGTCGGGACCGGTGCATAGGCATAGACCAGGGTAGCGATGGCGTTATACACATTGGGGGTGGCAACCTGGATGGCGGGCACGCCCATGTGTAAAGATTTCACTTTGTCTTGGTTTCTCCCTGGACTACTCGGTTCTTTTCTTTGTCACAACTGTACCACCAACAACAAAATACCCGGAACACTATCATGGACTAGAGCTGGCACTACCGAGCCATCTTCGCCCCACACCCGTCTAATGTCTTTTCCTAAGTCTTATTACGATGATACCCCCCAATTTTCAGGCCGTCCAGCGCGTCGGCCAAGCAACAGCTAGTTAGCTAGAGCCCCATGAACGGGACAAGCTACCAGAAACAGCTCAATGTCACTCACCTTTCAGTTGACTTGGCATGGAAAGTGTACATAGGCGGATACTTCACATACCTGTACCTTAGGTTCAAAGTCATTCTATGTCCATGTGCTTATTAGATAGCTCGATCCATGATGGGATTGTGAAGAACAAGACCCTAACTTAGTGCGTATCCGAGGAGGCCCCCGTGTTGCGCTCTGCAAACCAGTGTGCGCCATGTTGCGTTGTGGATCAACAGTCGTCTTAACTTGCCGTTGGCCTAGACGAGTAGAAGAACCATCTGGTATCGAAACATGATCTTTGAGTCTGTACCCATTCCGAAAGGGAGAGGATGGCTGTACTGCTGCTATTGCATTATGTCCATGCTGAAAGCAGGGCAACAGGATGAGTAGTTATCATTGTCATTACCTGGTGAGAGTCTTGAAGGCGACCGAGGCGTTGTGTGTCGCCCACAAGCTTATTGATATTGGAATTTTGTAAGCCTACTAACGAATTTGAATATGTTATCTAATACGGTTCGGCTATACACTCGGATTGCCATGGAACCGCATGCCATCTTATTACGTCTCATGAACAACAAGAGTTGTACGCCTATGGACGAATATCATAGAAACTCGTTCCTTTATGACTCGTGGTGATTACTTGTGGTTTTCGTAGATATGACTGCACGGCGTGCTGGCGCACCTGCTCAAGCCGCGGCCCGGCAACAGGGCGGCCGTCTGGGCGCACAGCTCGCACTTCGGGCGACGCGCGGGCCGCCGACACCCTGAGCGAGATCAACCTCGGGCAGCTGTGCCTCGAGAATTCCGCGGATGGCGGCTTGAGCATTATCGGGTGTGCGACACCCATGCTGGGACTGGTACGTTTCCCGCTCGCTTTCTCCCCCTCTTTTGCCTGACTCGCCCCCGGCCTTTGCGCTCTTTCGCGGAGCGGTATGTATGCCCTTCACACGGACTGGACACACACCGACGGACGGACAGACAGACAGACAAGCATGCGCCAAGCGCGCCAGAAAAAAGAGAAGGAAGAAAAGAAAGAAAGAAAAGACCCCTCCCTCCCGTCTCATCCTTGCTACCCTCTAACCCGCTCGACAGGTCGCGGCCGCGCACGAATGGGACGCGGACATTAGAAGTTCAAGCGCGTCAACCCCGTTCGACGGCCCGACAGCTACAAGAGCGCACGCTTGCACGAACGTCCGTCCGGGCTCCCTCCCCTTCCTTCGCGGTTGGATCTGCGGGGACCCGGCCCGGCCCTTGCGCCGACGCCGGGCCCGCAGCCTCCAGCGCCTCATCAGCGTCGTCTACCTGCCGCCCGGAGGCGGTAGCGCGCGAGCTACACTACGTCCCGCTCACCTGCTCTCGCGCCAGTACGACGACGCCTTTACGTCTGGTTCGATTCGACCGAGACGCGCGCAGCCCCCGGGAAGCCGCTGGCGCGCGGGGAGACAGACGTTATCCGTTCAGGCTGTAAAGCGGGATGGGGGTTGGTGGATGTTAAGTCGGTGCTGTAGTAAAAAAATTAAAATTTGATTATCTGTGATCAAAACAGGAGGAATGAGACAATTACCTAGGTCTTCTAGATAGCAATTAAATAATCAAGACGCAGGAAAGCTATGCAAATTCTCTTATATCTCCGCCCTCCCCTCACTCACTGACCGACTTACTCCTCAAGCCCACATTCATCTCACGCAAAACGATATCAAAGACCGAAAGAAAAACAGGACTCGTTCATGTAAGTAGACAGAGGGCGAGAGAGAGAAGAGATGATATTAATTCGTTATTTGTAAAAATCTTCCCCCAAGGGTACCTTAAGGTGGTCTAAGTAAAAGGTCACCCTCTCTCTCTCCCCAGCGAGAGAGAGAGAGAGACCCCGCGCCGTCTTGAATTGCCGAAGAACGGGATGTGTGTGTGTGTGTGTTGTCTATTGAGTGAGTATCCCAAGAAAATTAAAAAAAAAAAAAAAAAAAAAAAAAAAAAAAAAAAAATTAAAAATTGTGAAGGAACCAATAATGCCGCGAACACCGCGCCTCCGAACCGACATCATTACTAGGTACAATCTCGACACCCTCCACGTGGGAGGCATGGGTGGGGGGGAGCTTGTTGAGCCGCATCGCATCGCATCGCTTCGCTAGACTGACTGACTGTCTCATGACGTTGAACCGATGAAACAACAACTGCTCGTCTACATGCTTGGCGAGACGCGCCCACCGACTCGATGTAAAACACAGCCATGACCATTTGTCATTTGATACACCAGTCGCACCAGCCACTGCTAATCTCGGGTCTAGGCCGAGGCCTCGCTGCTGCCCTTCTGCTTCGTTTCCTTATCCTTGCCCTTCTTCTTCTCCTTCTTCATCGCTGCCTCGGCCACCAGCTGTTCAAACGCCATGTAATCACCTTCTTCCTCGGGTGATCGCTGGGCCTAATAAACGATAACCGATTAGCCATCACGCAAATCATGCGAGATTGGGGGGGGGGGGGGGGGGGGGGGGGAGGGGGGGGGGGGGTGGGGGGTGGGGCGCCAAAACAAAACCTGGTAATAAAGTG